>OY759271.1:48318712-48326212 GCA_963662155.1 Lamellibrachia columna
AGCTCTAGTATCCACCACGACATGCTAGCTCTAGTATCCACTACGACATGCTAGCTCTAGTATCTACTACGACATGTTAGCTCTAGTATCCATAAGACATGCTAGCTCTAGTATCCACTACGAAATGCTAGCTCTAGTATCCACTACGACATGCTAGCTCTAGTATCCACTACGACAGGCTAGCTCTAGTATCCACTATGACATGCTAGCTCTATTATACACTACGACATGCTAGCTCTAGCAACCACTACGACATGCTAGCTCTAGTATCCACCACGACATGCTAGCTCTAGTACCCACCACGACATGCTAGCTCTAGTGTCCACTACGACATGCTAGCTCTAGTATCCACTACGACATGCTGGCTCTAGTATCCACTATGACATGCTAGATCTAGTATCCACCTCGACATGCTAGCTCTAGTATCCACTACGACGTGCTAGTTCTAGTATCCACCACGACATGTTAGCTCTAGTATCCACTACGACATGTTAGCTCTAGTATCCACCACGACATGCTAGCTCTATTATCCACTACGACATGCTAGCTCTAGTATCCACTACGACATGTTAGCTGTAGTGTCCATAAGACATGCTAGCTCTAGTATCCACTACGACATGCTAGCTCTAGTATCCATAAGACATGCTAGCTCTAATATCCACTACGACATGCTAGCTCTAGTATCCACTACGACATGCTAGATCTAGTATCCACTACGACATGCTAGCTCTAGTATCCACTACGACGTGCTAATTCTAGTATCCACCACGACATGTTAGCTCTAGTATCCACTACGACATGTTAGCTCTAGTATCTACCACGACATGCTAGCTCTAGTATCAACTACGACATGCTAGCTCTAGTATCTACTACGACATGTTAGCTCTAGTATCCATAAGACATGCTAGTTCTTGTATCCACTACGACATGCTAGCTCTAGTATCCACTACGACATGCTAGCTCTAGTATCCACTACGACAGGCTAGCTCTAGTATCTACTATGACATGCTAGCTCTAGTATCCACTACGACATGCTAGCTCTAGCAACCACTACGACATGCTAGCTCTAGTATCCACCACGACATGCTAGCTCTAGTATCCACTACGACATGCTAGCTCTAGTATCCACCACGACATGCTAGCTCTAGTGTCCACTACGACATGCTAGCTCTAGTATCCACTACGACATGCTAGCTCTAGTATCCACTACGACATGTTAGCTCTAGTGTCCATAAGACATGCTAGCTCTAGTATCCACTACGACATGCTAGCTCTAGTATCCATAAGACATGCTAGCTCTAATATCTACTACGACATGCTAGCTCTAGTATCCACTACGACATGCTAGATCTAGTATCCACTACGACATGCTAGCTCTAGTATCCACTACGACGTGCTAGTTCTAGTATCCACCACGACATGTTAGCTCTAGTATCCACTACGACATGTTAGCTCTAGTATCCACCACGACATGCTAGCTCTAGTATCCACTACGACATGCTAGCTCTAGTATCCACTGCGACATGCTAGCTCTAGTATCCACTACGACGTGCTAGCTCTAGTATCCACTACGACATGCTAGTTCTAGTATCCACTACGACATGCTAGTTCTAGTATCCACTATGACATGCTAGTTCTAGTATCCACTACGACATGCTGGCTCTAGTATCCACTACGACATGCTAGTTCTAGTATCCACTACGACGTGCTAGCTCTAGTATCCACTACGACATGTTAGTAGCTCTAGTATCCACTACGACATGCTGGCTCTAGTATCCACTACGACGTGCTAGTTCTAGTATCCACTACGACATGCTAGTTCGTTTGTGCTAATTTGTTATTTAGTGTTGCTGAAATCATCGGACAGTATTTTCAACTGACCCATTATTTTTTTATGTCACAGAGAAGTAATACTTGGCAACCCGTGAATTTAGTACAAACACGAGTTCTTTAACAATCGACTACCTTTGGCTGTCAAGTCAAACGTATTGTTCCAACCAGTATGGCTTAATGTGGAATTGGCAAAATTCGACCTCAGTGTAATGTGAGCCTATATTTATGCCCTGTTTCAGACGTACGAATGTTAATCAGGTTGTTGTTTTCCAAGAAGCTAACAAGAGAGTTGTAAATAGTCAGCTGTAGGGATCTCAGTCGCATTGTGTGACCTTCAAGGAACAACCATCGGCGCGATACCATTCCCACTCTTCACCTCGGGTAATTCGTTATTTAGTCCTCGTTCGTCCCCCGAGACGTGCGGGACGTTCGACAGTGGACGAGCAGGTGATTTGAAAGTAAAAGGAATCGGTTTTAGTCAGGTTATACCGATTCATGATGCACAAACTTCATTTCTTAGATTGTACACATAAATATATTCTTGAATGTTTTAATATCATGCGTGCATGTGTGGGTGTTCGTGAAAATGAAGCGATTTCGACATAAATGTACCGAGACAAATGCGGTTTGCATTATAACAAATAACGAGATAACGGCTCGTTACGACACCTCAACAATATTCTAACTTGGTCAACACGGAACAATGTGAATTGGTTGGATAGTAAAACACTTTTTTTAAACGAATAGATGTGCTGATGTTGAAAAAAATCTTCTCTGAAATTACCGCAAATGTATCCCGCAACAACATGCCAACGCGACATTTATTTTTGCCAGACAAACACCAAACTCTCACGGTCCGCAGTTCCAGCAGCGACGTTATTGGCATTATAGGAGGTTAACGGATGATGAAATCATTAATTATTAACATTTCCTCGTTATATGTGGCTATTTTACAACCTAATAAACCGCGTCCCAAACGATGCGGTGGTCAGGCGAAATAAAAATGCACTCCATCATACGAAGGAATGATAACTAAGCAGAAACCTACCGAATGCTTGTAAAATGAACGCATTTGTAATATTGCTGGATTCCATGTGCTGAATACGAGATGACATTTGGCAGGAATTATAATGCAGTACTACAAGTGTGATAACAACATCTTTATTTGTAAGACGTCTTGTTGTTTGACTCTAGCAAGAGCAGCTTGTTTTCTACTTTAGTTATGCATTACAATTTAATTAATAATAAACGTCGCTTCGCGGCATATTTCTTAGTCAGTTTTAGTGAGTGTCCACGTGTGACCGTGTTGTTGTTACTTTCAAAACGTTAATATTCGTCTAGTCTCTTATATCTGAATTAAGTTTTCGTACCATATGTTCGTTGTACAGAACTGCCCGTTCCGGTATTCTCAGGCATGTGTTTTACCTGATCGGGCAAAGGATGCCTAGTTAAGGTTAATGGTTTGGTGAGAAGAACCGTTGGAAACTCGTGGCAACTGCAGCCAGTTTTCACATGCATGCAGGTCATGTTTAGGTTGTTGAATATAATGATAAAATCGACAAATAACTAATAAGACATAAATGACACGCAAGCACGCACGAAGGCATGCACGCACGCACTCACGCACGCACGCACGCACGCACGCACGCACGCACGCACGCACGCAAGCACACATACACGTAAGATCTTAAAATTTCAACAAAATGTATGATATAATTACGACATAAGTGTATTTTCTATAAGTACACAAATCATATGAAAAAGTAATAGATGTGGATTCGTTTATTTACAACTTTTCTATTATTTCGTTGCAATTAATTTATTACAACGCTGCGATTTCCCCAAAATTTAAGCCGCTTCGTTTATTTACAACTTTTCTATTAATTCATAACAAATAATTAATTAATCACAACGCTGCGATTTCCCCCAAGTTTAAACCGGTACCTTTACAAGACATATATGCATAAAATAGACGTTAAATCGAGCTAATTACGCGGTGCGCTTATCCAACGAAATCACGATACAAGCCGTCTCCAAAGGCGCGCGTCATTCATTTGTATTATTCATCGTTGCCTATTTATGGCGGAAACTGCACATCTAAGACTTCTCCTCGCACCTCTGCAAGTCATCGCGAGCATCCGTTGATTTCCCTGGGGTGGCCTAACAGTGGTGTAGGCCAGCGGGGCATGGTCGACGTTGTTTGGGCGGCCGAGCCGGCTACGCCGGGGGCCAGGACGTGCGAAATCAGGTGTCCGCCCCCAGACCTGCACACATTAGCAGAACTCCGGAACGCATTTATATCATTGGCTTGCCGTGTGACGAATTTGTCTTCGTCTGTCGGGATATCTACTTCCGCCGTTTCTTATGAAGATGTATTGCGACGGCTGACGGCAGAACTGGACGAGTCTCCAATGACTGCATGTGTTCTTCTGGGAGACGAATGCGCTTGTTAATGATGCCGGAATAGTAAATTACTTGGTAAACTCACATATAGTAGACAAGGAAACAATACGTTGCGTGTAAATCAACAACAACGTGCAACGTTCTTACGCCATGCGCTTCGTTGTTGAAATGTCACGTGTCTGAAAAAGTAAAAATCTTTACAAAATGGGTTCGCCGTGATTTGACGTAGAAGATGCGGAGCTATAGCGAAGAGAAATTAATGAAGAACACAAAGTGCATCATTAAATTAATGGTGTGGCATTCCACGTTCTATATTGTTATTGCAGATTATCCAGGGTTGTCGAGTAATAACCAGTGCTGGATAGGCATGTTCTGACATTTGACTGACATATTGAGTTGTATGACAGTGTCGTAAATGGTAGTGATTGTGTTGGATAGTGGCGTTAGCGGCTTCTCGTGTTGCCCTTATCAAAAACACAGTCAAAGAAGATGTTACCTGGCCGTGTTGTCTTGACATGGATAGTATCATAACGAATATATCGCCACCATGGTAGCGAGCCGTTTATTTTCTAAAGAAACGTGTGTACGGCAGGATATTTACGACTTTTAAGGCGCATAGGCCTACTGTCTGTCGGAATAACTGCTATTGGTAAATATCATTCTTTTCAGCCATATGCCTAACCACCGGTTTATTATCATCGGGTGACATGTAAATGTAAAGTAAACCGTAAAGCATGAAATGGTCTTAAGCATCAATGTCCATATGCAGTAGGTCTGATGTGTCGACGCGTCAACAACTATTATCCCGTTCAGGACGCATGTGCGAAGGCGTGGATTTACTGCTCAAGTCTACTATTACAATGAAGAAGCTTGAGACAAGTGTTTCATACATTTGAGCACACTGAATAATTTATGAAAGCGGTGTCATTGTAAGTACGCATGGTCGTCATCTACAGTTCATGTATAATCGTTTCGGAAGAATCACCTGACTCTCGCTGAATTGTTTGAAAAGGATTTGTCCTTCAGATCACGATACACGATACAAGTTCATCATCATGGGACACCTAAACATCCACCTTGACGCAATCAGATTCCATGATTATCTTAAATGCTTGGTAATGCACTTAGGAGAGCCTATTCGCAGAAAAGAGCGTCGGCTCTCTGTCTTATTGAGCGTGGAAACAGTTCGTTAGTATTATTATGGTCAAAGACTTTGGTGTTTTGGGGTTTTTTAGCAATCAAAATCAGAAAAAGACATTTTTTATTTGTCCCATAGACATCCCAACGTATAATGCAGTGAAACATCATATTGACAAAAAACAAATATAATCAATTAAACAAACTCTTAACAAAGCATCGTGCAATCAAAAATAAAATTACAAGTTGATGAATGGGACAAGAGATTGATATTAAGACCACATTTAAACTATCATTGATGCAATCAGACCTGGCTGCGGCCCGAAGAAGGCAGGATTCCGGAAGTGACGTGCTGCCAATGTCGTCGAGAGATTTAAATCCAAGTACTGCCTGCTATTTGGAAAGCTGAACAAGAAAGCACGTTCGTGCATACTGGTGTCCTAGCATAAACAAAGACTCTAATGCAAAGTGCAGACCAATGGTGATTGATGGTTGTGCTTTGTTTACCCATAGTAAAACAGTAACATAAATTACAGTCACATATATATATATATATATATATATATATATATATATATATATATATATATATATATATATATATATATATATATATATATATATATATATATATATATATATATATATATATTATTATTATTAAGTAGCATCCCAGATACAGTAAAAACAAGATTTACAAGATAAATCAGTAAATGCATTCCATGCCTAATGTAAACAGGAATGACACAGGGTTTTGAATTTTAATCTGCTTTATAAATATTCCTAATTGCGTTACGTACATTGCTTTTATTTAAAGTGAAATAATGAATAATTAATTTAAATAAATGCTAGTTATGAACAGGGTGGCTCCTATGATAGCGACGAAGCTCGGTCTTGGTAGGAGTCACCCTGACCCATAACGTTTTTTGTCATATTGCCTACTTTATATTACATATATAATATATATATATATATATGTATATATATATATATATATATATATATATATATATATATATATATATATATATATATATATATATATATATATATATATATATATATATATATTAGGCTCTATATACAATATTTATTATGTCATGGGGCATAACGCACACACTACTGTGTATAGGCCTTTTTACCCCACATGTGCAATATTATAATGTCTTAATTTCAATATTATTCTCATATATCACCCGTAACCTATACATTTATAAAACTATTATATGCATATTTGTCTATGCTATACATTCAGTTCTTTGTCACAGTTTCTCGTGCTTACTGTACAAAGTCCTACTTTGGCAAGGACAGTTGTTATAATTATAAAGCCACATTTTTAATACGAACAGCTTACCGCGCGTTTTACTTCTGCGGCAATCTCCGATGCACCATATACGAATGTCGATATGTAGCTCGATCTGGCGATCTCGAAATTGTAATTTTCAAGCCATGTAACTAGATAGGGGGTGGGCGTTATGCCCCAAAACTGGGCGTTACGCCCCAAGCTACTCTATAACATTAATTTCACGTCTAGTCGCAAATGTTTTAATTTGTTTAGAATTCCAATAATTCTTGAGCATTTGTTTGAAATCTTATCGATATGTTCTTTCCTGTTCAGATTTTCGTTTAAGGTTAAACCAAGAAAATTGAAATGTTGTACTCTTTCAAAGTTTGTGCCACTAAATTAAAGAAATAGAAGATTAATGATGTTATTACCCTTTTCATACACCATATATTTGGATTTTTGCAACGTTTAGAGACAATTTGTTTATGCTAAGCAATTCACTGATTTTATTTAGTTCTTTGTTGATCAGAACGTCAGCTGTTTGATTTGTTTCACTAGAACGACAAACACACACCCACGCACGCACGCACGCACGCACGCACGCACGCACGCACCCACGCACGCACGCACGCACACACACAAACACACACACGTGTGTGTGTGTGTGTACATACATACATACATGCATACATACATACGCAAGAGCGCACGCGCGCACACACTCAAACACCCGTACACGCGCACACGCGTGCGTGATCCATTATGCTACTCTGTTGTAAATTACGTTACCACTCTGTCCGTAAGTAGAGTATATAACCACACAAGTTCAAGGAGCCTACACG